>JAVIAB010000125.1:56731263-56761263 GCA_032433765.1 Megaustenia siamemsis | reverse complement strand
TTTCTACCAACAGACCGGTATGGAGCTGTGTTTTGGTCAGCTTTGATTTACTGACTACGGCGCAAGCAGCGACAGCTTTCTTACAGGTTATATATAGCACATCTTTGGAAGCGGCGGATATTCAGTGGAGACAACGGAGGCTGCGACTCCTCTAATATTTGATCACAATAAATGACACAGCCACATTCCAACTCAATGAGTTAAATGTCAATGAATAACCAGTATCTTTAATATAGCCGTGACAGATTTCAAGTAACTGAAACCGTTACTAATAAACAGGATTCAAAGTCAATGGAGATAAAACTTAGTATACAATATAATATAATATATATATATATATATATATATATATATATATATATATATATATATATATATATATAATACAACAGTACAACGACATCATCGACCCAGCAATGTTTATGAGAACAAGGTGTGACATTTCTGCAATCAGCTCTAAGTTGCCATAAAAATAGAAGAACAACTAATAAGATGCTGATCTATTCCTTTATTAAAACATATAGAAGTAGAGCCAACAGTAAGAGCCCTTATGTAGAGCCTCCTTAAGATCACCGCGCTGTCTGTATATAGTAAACTGTCTGTATATAGTAAACTGTCTGTATATAGTAAACTGTCTGTATATAGTAAACTAAACAAAATTGTAAGACTTTAGACTTCAGAACGGAATGATGTCACTGTAGGTGCAGCTTTTCAATATCTGCTCAGCCCCGTTGCAGCAAGCAACAAAGTAAAGGTAAAGGTAAAGTACGAGGCTTGAATCAGCGTCTCAACGATGACATTTCTTGGTCATCAGTCCTTATTTTTAAAACTTTTTTTTAACACGAGTACACAAAGACGGCCGTGACAGCAAATCTCAACAACATTGACGTTTTTCACGAGAAACATACACATAATCATAACATAAGATCGTTATTAAACTGTTTGTATGAAAATGAACATATCGCACACAAATGATTAGCACTATAGTATCATCATCATCAGGTGAAATAGTCCCAGGTAGAGTCAACCATAGCTCTCCACGATTGCGTTATAACAAGTTTTGTTTTATCATCAATAGCTACATCAAGTTCAAGGTGGTAGTAAAAGAAGAATATAAAAAGAGATGAACACTTTTCTTAAGACTGCCAGGTTAGACAAACTACGACAGGCTGAGTGTCTGTCTGAATACGCTTCCAGAATTGCTGGGACGAGAGCTAGGGCAAATATGGGCATGACGCGACTGCAATGAAACTGAATAGAAGAGAATACATTACAATAGAACACATTGGGACAGTGGTCTGTGAATAAACTTCTGTATTATAATTCAAATAAAACAAAGCGGGATATTAATTTGGTTATGAAACAAAACGTTTAGTGGACCGTCAAGTTTATGAATCACTTGCACCGTTATATTTATTATGTATAAACGATATAGCTTCAACGCCAGCGACATCATGTGTTTTCAAGCCCATCTGCATTTTCTATTATTATCAAAATTGAGAAGCTGGAAAAACGATATCCACCAGAATCTGGAGACTGACGAGTTCAGGTGAACATTGTCTCTATTCTGTATGAGTCTCTAGGGAGGTATTGCTTAGTATCACTAGTGACGTGTTCTGTTTATGCGTTGCACGTCATCGGCATGTAAATCAAAGAAAACATATGTGGATGTGATATAGGTTGTTTTACAGTGTAACTGCCTCGTCGAGGTTGTTAAAATGAACCCGAATAGACTAAGATCTTACTCAACCCCAGCAAATTAAATAGTCCAGCCATGAAAGTAGGAATGGAAAAGACAAAACTACAAGATGATACAGCTTTGCGAACAAGACAAGACAAAACAAGGTGCAAAAGTTTCGAACGAACGGTCTTAAACTGGAACAATAATAAACAACATAGAATACAAATTCTTACAAATCAGAAACAGAAACTTAAGACGACGCCATCTTGTAATTGCACACAAAATGAGACGTTCTATGGCAACAAATGTCGAAATAAGAGCGGTTCTCAACCCATGCATTGAAAAGACGCCTAGAGCGTGCAAATAAAATATTTTAAAAAAGACCACAAAATATAATTACATTTTAAAAAAATGAAATGAGTAATTCTTAACTGGGCTTCAAGAACCAACGAGAACTATGGGACGGTTCCCCAAAGCGGAAACTCGACATTTATCAGACCAGCAAGAGATCATGCCAGAATTACAGACTGGGTCAGAATGATTTGGAAAATTGTTTGCTAGAGAAGCACCAGAATTAAGTGAGATATAGCGGAGATGCTTACCAAAACGATCACGGTTTTTTTCATGTAACATTGAGATAAAGATTTACTGCCAATTTATTCTTTCATGAAGTGGCAGTTGACATTGATAATACAAGTGTAAGTAGACCTGAGCTTCAGAGGAGTGGTCTTTTACGATTGTCATGCTTTATTGGAAGAATTATACGAGTTACGGTACACATTTTTTTTTTCAGAATAAAAACAAGGGTTATTCAGTGCTAACCAGGATATTAATAATCGCGTGTATTACCAATATTATTGCGCGTCTACTATACGGAGGCAGTGAACGTGAGGTACCAATAGATTGTACTGATAGACCTGCTTGGAAACCGTTCAACACAATTGCTACCAAGCAAGAGCAGCGAAACGTTTGATAGATTTTATTTTTTCTTTAGTGAAAACCTAAAGAGATTCATCATCGAATAACTCAACACGATGGCAGATATATGAGTCGTACCATCATTGAATAACTCAATAATATGGCAGATATATGAGTCGCACCATCATGGAATAACTCAATAATATGGCAGGTATATGAGTCGTACCACCATCGAATAACTCAATAATATGGCAGATATATGAGTCGCACCATCATGGAATAACTCAATAATATGGCAGATATATGCGTCGCACCATCATGGAATAACTAAATAATATGGCAGATATATGAGTCGCACCATCATGGAATAACTCAATAATATGGCAGATATATGAGTCGCACCATCATGGAATAATTCAATAATATGGCAGATATATGAGTCGTACCATCATGGAATAACTCAATAATATGGCAGATATATGAGTCGTACCATCATGGAATAACTCAATAATATTGCAGATATATGAGTCGTACACAAATGTTTGAATGAACTGAGAAGTTCAAGAGCAGTGTCACTGGTGTAGAGGATTCTCCTCGCCCAGGGCCAGTATTCTCGCCAAACAGGGAAGACTACACAGTAAAGCCGTTGAGAGTTTGATGGCGAGAAAATCGTTTGTCACACTCAAGGAGGTGACATGTCTGTTGGACATTAATGTTCGATCAGTCCATGACATCATTCATCACGAGCTGAAACTCTGGAAAATGTGCAAGTCTTCTTTCCTTCCTCATTTGCCTTTCAGCGTCGAAGGGTGATATAATTTGCGGTCTTTTCCTCTTCTGTTCGCCTCTGCTGCTGTTATGTTTCCTAGTGCTTCTAATATTCCATCGATCCATCTTTTTCTTGGTCGACCTTTGGGCTTGGTAATCTCGCAACGTTTATTGAGGGTTCGTTGTGTTGTGTTTTGATCACTTTGCCTTGTCACGTGGCCAAACCATTTTATCTGTTGTTTCTTTATATATTCTATGACGGGGACATTTTTCTAGCTTTTTTCTCAGTTCTTCATTTCTGATCTTGTCTCTCAGGATGTTTCCTGCCATTCGTCTAACACGTTTCATCTCAGTAGATGTTATTTTTCGCCCAAGCCAGGGCGCATAAATAGCTGAGCACACGTCACATTCAAATATTGCTCCCTCACTACTTTTACGCTTGTCTGGCGTAAGTACATTGAATTAGCGCGGGACTATGCTGAACAATGATAATGCAATTATTTCAGGACTTGCAAAAAATACTATGTAAACAAAACAATAATATAGTTTTCCACAGAGCTCACCGTGTGGACACACATACTTCAATGTTTGCTTTAATGAAGAAAGCTTCGGTGTGCTCTTTAACTGACCACGTGAAGTATTCAATTCTCCCGTGTTGTGAGAACATTAACCCTTTTTTCTTCCTTAAAAACCGTAAATGTTTTGGGGTGCACCTCTGAAAAATGGTATCAAAGAATTTCACTTGGAAGTAGGACCACATGACCATGCAGATTTTTACTTCTGGGCGAGACACAACCGAAGAGGCCTAGGAGACTATGTCATCAAAGATACATAAGATAGCGACTGGCATAAAATAAAGGTGTGAAAACTACTAACCACATCATCAACAAATGTGATATGACATATATATATATATAATTATGGATATTAACACAATATTCTCTACAGATGGCACTGCATACAATTACATTTAAAGACTTCTTCCTCCATATTGAGGAGAATCAGTGCTTATGGAACATAAATAAAAATCGATCATCGTCGGTGGGATGAAGTTCGTGCACTGTGCTAAAAGTGTGAGTTCAAGAAAGAAAATACATAACATCTGACACTACGAGTATAACAGTAATTGTGCTACATATAACTAATGAAGCCTGTGTAGGTTTGTGTTAATTACTTCCACAAAAGCTACTGAGGACATATGGTCGGCTTTCATTCATCCACCTTTACAATTTCCATCCTTACATTTTTGGGGTTATGTGGCCAGAATTATGAAGAACAGGCAATTAATTGCAGTGCTGCGGTAAAGCTGGTAGCAAAGAGCCAGTAGTGGGGTGTTGTATAAATTCCAAGGTATTGTGACAGCTTTACAAAAAAGGGAACACAACAAAATATTGAAGTTTCGGCCGGTGGCCTTCTTCAAAAGACGGAGACAAAAAACGGCGAGGCACAGATACCCATGGCTACATGTCGGATGATGAAGTTAGGGAGAGGTACTTGAGCAAATCGCCTCATCCGGGACACTCATACTCAAGTCACTCCAGCTAAGTCGTATATTTCCTCTGTGTATATATATATACTTTAAGATATAATAGACTTTATACATTTTATACCTTTTATTCTTCAATTTTTATTTTTTTATTTTCAGTTCATTATTTCTCTTTACTTACGATTTTAAATTTCTACATTTCACCGACCCTCTAACATGTGACACATCTCTGTCTCGTCTCACTATACCATCTCTCATCCCTCTGTCCTCATCTGTGCCTCACCGTTTGTTGTCGTTGTCTCCGTCTTCTGAAGGAGGCCACCGGCCGAAACGTCAGTATTTTGTTGTGTTACTTTTTTGTGAAGCTGTTACCATACCTTGGAGTGTATACCACCCACCGTTACCGGCTCCTGGTCAGTATTATGTAGGGTCTCATGTAGGTCTGGGTTCTCCAGTCAGAGGAATAAAGTCAAGACGTCGGAGTGAGGAGGATACATGAGTAAGTTAGCAAGTTGCCAGCATCACTTGTTATTGGTGATTATTATCAAGCTGGAAAAAGTATCGTGTCCTTACACTACCCCGTTATAGTGCGCTCACAAATGTATATCTCAGCAATGGTAAAGTAAAAATTGTTTAAAATACATATCTATATTTATATCATCGTCAACCCTAGGTCATAATGTTTTTAGATCCTTTCGGGTAATTAGGAAAGATTTTTACTTCTTTGAGATAACTATATCGTAATCCTCACTTGGTTACTATTTATGAGTTTTACAGTCTATATTTAGACGCGTTAAAAAATTGTATTCACTATGTGCAAGTTCGTTCATGAATTTTCTATTAAAAAAAAAACCTGAAATGCGCACTTAAAACGGCCGGGAGATTGCTACCCCAATATGGTCTGTAAAACATATAAATAGTAACCAAGTGAGGATTGCGATATATTTATATGCGTCAAAAAAAAAAAATTAATTAACCGATCAGAGAGACAAAATTCTGAGGACATGGATGCATCCTACCACCAAGCTTGTTCAATCTATACACAGAGCAAATATTTAAAGACAATACAGAGATGCCAGGCCAAACCATTAATGAAAAGATAATCAATAACCTAAGATATGCTGATCATACTATATTACTAGCAGAAAATCCTAAAGATCTACGTCAATTATTTAATGAAATAAACACAAATTAAACATATGAATTAGATATGAATATCAAAAAGACTAAAATTATGATCATAAACAAAGATAATACTCAAAATACAAGTGGATATCAAAGTTGAAGAAATAGATCTGGAGACAGTTCTCAGCTACAACTACATTGGACTTACCATAACCGGTGATGGAAAATGTACAGCTAAAATAAACAAAAGAATAGGAATGCTAACAAGTAATCTTAATGCCATGAAAAATATGGTAACGTCATAACATATAACACTAGGACTAAAACTAAGAATAGCAAAATGTTATATCTTCTCAATATTCTTGTGTGGTGCAGAAACAAAAACATAGACAAGAAAACATAACAAATAATGAAACCTTTGAAATGTAGATTTATAGAAGAATAGGAAGAATTGGATGGAAAGAAATGTAAACAAACGATGAAGTCTTAAAAAAACTAAAAATGAAAAAAAAGACCTACTAAACACAATTAAAACAAGACAAATGAGATTTTTGGGTCATGTTAAAAGACACAGCAGCCTACTAAAAGTAATCTTGGAAAGGAAAATACAAGGTAAAAGAAGCAGAGGCAGACCAAGACTAACATGGACGAATAACATAAAAAAATGGACAAGTCAACCCAATGACAATCTGCACCATCAAAGCTAGAGACAGAGTGAAATGGCGCTCCATGGTAGCCAACCTTCCATGCGGATACGGCACTTAATGATAATGACTGCAACAAAATTAACTCCACCAATGCTGAAATACATCATTGTAAAACTAGGACAACCATTTGTGAATGTGCTATAATTACACGTCACATAACGCTTCTGTAACGTGTTAAAAGTAGTGCTCGTGAGTGCTGATATATGTTTAAATTTTGTTAAATGAATTCTCTCCGACATTAGATATGGACCATACTTCCAAGACCCTGTCGGATGTAATTTTCTAAGATAACAAGTTAAGTTGCCCTAACCGCAAAGTTTTCCTTGTGATAAAGACGCGCTATTTCAAGACTAATCCGTCATCATAACAGGGTTACGATGTCCCCGTGTGGGGAATTCCTGTACTAATTATACATAACATTTGACCTCAAAATTCGTGGCTTTGAGAACTGCAAATAGAACGCTGGGAATTTGTTTAAATATGTGGGTGAAAAAAGAAAAGTAAAATATACATATATATTTTTTGTTACTGTAGAATGGAAGTTGTAAAAAATAGTTGCATGATTTTAAAGTAACTTGAAAGTGAAAAACAACCAAATATTGGACCTTCTTTCATCAATTCTGTGCAGGAAATGAAGGTTAGCTGTTGGAGAACAGTCCACACCAGTTAAGGTAAGTCCAACTTGATGTAAGGGAACCGCGACAGCTCAGTGGTTAGTGAGCTGGGCTACAAAGGTGAAGCGATCGACGGCTTCCGGGTTCATCCAGCCTTAAATGGGAAACGGATTTACTTTTCTGGGAAATTAAAGCGGCACGGGCGTAATACCGACCACATTACCCTAAAAATCATGTGTCGAAGGTCTATAAAAATTGTGGTCACTAACACCATATTCCTAATACGTCTCTTCGCGTGATGGGGCTCTTTAATTTACTTTTTACAACTTGATGCAAAGCACATAGGAAACAAGTAGTCTGTTCGAACTGCCATTCCTGGGATGATATCACAAACGACAACAAAATAATGCTTTACAGAGAACGTCAAGGAAAGTCTTCTCCAACAAAATGATGCTTTACAGAGAACGTCAAGGAAAGTCTTCTCCAACAAAATGATGCTTTACAGAGAACGTCAAGGAAAGTCTTCTCCAACAAAATGATGCTTTACAGAAAACGTCAAGGAAAGTCTTCTCCAACAAAATGATGCTTTACAGAAAACGTCAAGGAAAGTCTTCTCCAACAAAATGATGCTTTACAGAAAACGCCAAGGGAAGTCTTCTCCAACAAAATGATGCTTTACAGAAAACGCCAAGGAAAGTCTTCTCCAACAAAATGATGCTTTACAGAAAACGCCAAGGGAAGTCTTCTCCAACAAAATGATGCTTTACAGAAAACGCCAAGGAAAGTCTTCTCCAACAAAATGATGCTTTACAGAGAACGTCAAGGAAAGTCTTCTCCAACAAAATGATGCTTTACAGAAAACGCCAAGGAAAGTCTTCTCCAACAAAATGATGCTTTACAGAAAACGCCAAGGGAAGTCTTCTCCAACAAAATGATGCTTTACAGAAAACGCCAAGGAAAGTCTTCTCCAACAAAATGATGCTTTACAGAGAACGTCAAGGAAAGTCTTCTCCAACAAAATGATGCTTTACAGAAAACGTCAAGGAAAGTCTTCTCCAACAAAATGATGCTTTACAGAAAACGCCAAGGGAAGTCTTCTCCAACAAAATGATGCTTTACAGAAAACGCCAAGGAAAGTCTTCTCCAACAAAATGATGCTTTACAGAAAACGCCAAGGGAAGTCTTCTCCAACAAAATGATGCTTTACAGAAAACGCCAAGGAAAGTCTTCTCCAACAAAATGATGCTTTACAGAGAACGTCAAGGAAAGTCTTCTCCAACAAAATGATGCTTTACAGAAAACGCCAAGGAAAGTCTTCTCCAACAAAATGATGCTTTACAGAAAACGCCAAGGGAAGTCTTCTCCAACAAAATGATGCTTTACAGAAAACGCCAAGGAAAGTCTTCTCCAACAAAATGATGCTTTACAGAGAACGTCAAGGAAAGTCTTCTCCAACAAAATGCGCGATTAAGATGCATATACTGGACCACAGGGCAATGTAATCTTTTTGAAAACGATCGAATAATATGAAGGTAACCCATTCTTGTCGTCATAGCTCGGTTAATTCAAAGCCATCAAAGGCTTAAGGTGGGACAGCAAAACCTTCAAGTAGCGTGAGCTTTGCGAGCGGGGAGGTTGTGGGTTCAGTGACGTCAGCCGTCTATAGTTGCTATAGGTGATGACGTCAGATAGTTGGAGGGTTTTCCGGTTTTACTTTCAGCCCGTGGGCCTTTGATATTGTGGTTAGCCAATCAAAAAATATTTATTTC
Organism: Megaustenia siamemsis; assembly: GCA_032433765.1. NCBI lineage: Eukaryota > Metazoa > Mollusca > Gastropoda > Stylommatophora > Ariophantidae > Megaustenia > Megaustenia siamemsis. The sequence continues at coordinate 56,752,195 of JAVIAB010000125.1, read as the reverse complement.
TTCTTCTTTCCTTCTTCGTTTACCTTTCAACGTCGAGGGGAGATATAATTTGCGATCCCTTGCTCTTCTGTTGTTTTTATATCTTTTTACATTTAGGTGTTTCTAACATTTCATCAATCAATCTTCTCATGGTTGACCCTTGAGGCTGGTGTTCCCGCAACGTCTATTAAAGACTAGTTGTGTTGTTTTGTGTGTTCGCTCTTTCTGTCTTATCACGTGATCAAACTATTTTTTCTTGTTTCTTTTTGTATACAAAAATAATTACTGAGTTGATAAAATTCTTTACTTTACTTCCTCACATTCTTCTTCACATGGCCTTGCCCGCTGGCTATTTTTTAATCAGGTCAATCTAATCTTCATCAAAAATTGAATGCAATCTTCTTTCTTATATTTTTTCCCCCTTTCTTTCCTTCTTCCATTTCATGCTCTTCTTCCTTCACATCTTCAACCTTTTATTCTTTCTCCACATAGCACCCTCACCTTTTCGTCCAATTCCTCTACTTTCATTTCCTGCTCTTCTTTTTATTTCCAATGTTACCTCCTCTTCTTCATCTATTTTTCACACCCTCTTTTCTTTCACCACTTATTCACCCTCTTCATCTTCCTTTTACGCTGCCGCTTCCTGTGAGGTCTTTTATAGAAGCATTTCCTCCACTCTCTGAGTTCCGGTCAAAGCGCACCGTCTGATGTAAGTAAAAGTAAAAAATAAAAGTAAAGTGCTCCCCCCCCCCCCTCCGTCACGTCAAGTGGCGTATAGGGAATATGGTGTTAGTGACCATAAATTTTACAGAACTACGGCACATGATTTTTGGGGTAATGTGGTCGATATTACGCCCGTACCGCTTTACACTACTTTCCCAGAAAATAATCCGGTACCCATTAAAGGCGGGGTGAACCGGAAGCCGCCGTAAGAGATCGAACCCTACCTCTTGTCCTTTGTAGTCCAGTTCACTAACCACTGAGCTATCGCGGCTCCCACCGTCTGATGTAGTTTTGTTTTATTCTTCAAAATACGAAAGAAATGAATCCCTGGTTTCTTTGTGACTATATTCTGCCCTCAACTCTGGTTAGTGAATTCCTATCTCTAGCCCTCTCGGATAACGGCAACAAAGAGTAGGTCTCGTGTGCACTCACGCACGTTAAAAAACCTCCGGCAGTTAAAATCTAAAAGTTCTTGCCATAAAACGTGACGTGAGTTCCAGGCAGTGGTGTGGGATGTTTGCATATCGGCTTCTATTCTACTGGGATTTTCTCGAGATTCTTCAGGGATTTTCGAAGCTGGATCTGTCTGGTGTTTAGCTGCCCCAAACAACAAAAACAGTTATGATCATAAGCTGTGCTGCTTGTAATTCAAGGAAGCGTAATTTTTTTTTAATCTTTGGGGGTCAAACGTTTATTTTGTTACATTTCTTTTTCTTCTCATATATTTTATATAGTAAACCTTTATGTCGGAAGTTATGAAAAAAAAATGTGTTTTTTTTTTTCTGATTATTCAGTCAACAAAAGATGCTCAAAAGATGCTCAAAAGATGCGCGCAGGACTTAAACGCATTATTGAGTACACAGTACACTAATGTACAGAAACACCTTAACGTTCCTTGACACATTTAGGGATTAAATATTTAAAACAGTTTATACATGATTTTGACACTGTAACAAAAAGCACCTTACAACTGTTGACATATCAAGATTATATACAATGTATTAAACATTTTTTTTACCACTGTTGAAGAACAGGACAATTCCAATATATAAAACAAGGAGTCAGACAAGACTGTGGTGTTCTTTCGCCGGATTTGTTTTCACTTTACAGCGAAAATATTATGAGACCTATAGTCGACAAAAATACAATCGAAGTCAATGGTCACAACATAAATAATTCGCGACATGCAGATGACACAGTCTTAATAGCAGAGACAGAGAATGAACTACAAGAAATGATAGACATAATAGTAAAAGAAAGCAACAAGAAAGATATCAGTCTGAATAGTAAGACAACTGAAGTAATGGCTATATCTCAGAAACAATCATCACCAGCATGCAGCATAAAAATAAACAGGACAACCCTGAAACAAGTGCAACGTTTCAAATACTTGGGCACAATAATAGCTTCAGATGGGAGATGCACCACAGAAATAAAAAGCAGAATAGATCAGACCAAAATAGCATTTCAGAAAATAAAAAATATCTTATGCAACAAATCTATGTCCATAGAAGTGAGAAAGAGAGTTCATCGGTGCTATATAGAACCAATTCTGACCTATGGAAGCGAAACATGAACAGTAGACAAAAAAAATGAAAAGACAATTAGAGTCCACAGAAATGGGATTTCTCAGAAGAATATTGAAAGTTCCCTGGATTGCTAAAAAGACCAATGAAGAAATTCTCAAAGAGGCCAACACAAAAATAGAACTCCTAAAATCATCAGAAAGAAACAATCCACATTTTTTGGGCACATCATGAGAAGAGGAAAGTTGGAATACTTGGTTACAACTGACCAAACAAAAGGAAAGAGATTGCGGACGACAAAGAGAGAAAATACAGGATATCTTGGTGTCATAGCATGAAAAACGGTCAACAACAGAATTGATACGATGCACTGTAGATAGAAGATTGTGGAAGGACAAGATCGCCTACGCCAACCGGTATGGCACATGATGATGATGATGATGATAAAGAACACTAAATAACATATACAATTTTGTGTCCATAATAAAAGGACACAAATCTCATAATAAATGTCGGTAGTGAAAGCATACAAAACACAAGATACATTTTATAAAAGAGAACTAAACAAAACAAATCGTCCACTTTGTCACCCATCGACAAAAGAACGTGAAGTGGACGTTAATGTGCTAAATTCTAGTTTCCAGGAAAGCCGTGATATTTGCACCTTCGGCCCAACACATCCGACTTTAGCGTGGCTTTTTTTAGTACCGGGTTGCCTTACCATAAGATATCTCTTCACTTATCCATAATAGTTAGTCTACTTCTTGAGGCACAGCAAATAGGTGAAGTAGGATCTGGTTAGTTCGTGTTCACCTTATCCTAGCGCACAAAGTCAGCTTTGAGTCGTTGAATGTTTCAGTCCTAGTCCAGACATGCGCTTTTGACCATTTTCCACAGTAAAAATACACGAAACATCTTGTAAACGAGGCTACAGTAACAGAACAATAACCATCTTGTAAACGAGGCTACAGTAAATGAACGAGAACCATCTTGTAAACGAGATTACACTAAATGAATAAGAACCTTCTTGTAAACGAGGTTACAGTAAATGAACAAGAACCATCTTGTAAACGAAGCTACAGTAAGAGAATAAGAAACATCTTGTAAACAAGGTTACAGTAAGAGAACAAGAAAGATCGTGTAAACGAGGCTGCAGTGAAAGAACACGCAACATCTTGTAAACGAGACTGCAGTAAGGGAGCAAGAAACATCTTGTAAACGAGGCTACAGTAACAGAACAAGAACCAACTTGAAACGAGGCTACAGTAAGATAACAAGAACCATCTTGTAAACGAGGCTACAGTAAGTAAACAAGAACCATATTGTAAACGAGGCCACAGTAAAAGAACAAGAACCATCTTGTAAACGAGGCCACAGTAAAAGAACAAGAATCATCTTGTAAACGAGGCTACAGTACGAGAACAAGAACCATATTGTAAACGATGCTGCTGTAAAGAACGCGAAATATCTTGTAAACGAAGCTTTAATTAAAAAATAAAACATGAACCATCTTGTAAACGGTGTTGTGGTAAAAGAAACAGGAAATACCTCCATTACATCATTATCACAACGAGATGTACACGAAACAATTAATAAATATATAAAATCTGCCATGCCCGTACAACATAATAAAAGTACATACACACATTATAAAATGCATCAAAGTAAAAAAATTTTAAAAAGACAACACATTACCAATGCAACAGGAAAAAAATGCCGAAAGCACTTCTTAATATGGAACTAAAGAATCTTAGAAAATGCTTACTTCAGAACCGGATACACCACATTTCAAATTATAAATGCAACACTAAGGTTATTTCCCATCTTATGAGATATAAAGAAATACTAAAAAAAATTTTTTAAATCACAGGTCGTTACCTGTTTTTAGGCCAAAATTAAATGCTGTCGTGCGGTTAAGACTTAAGTGCATACACTTGAGATGCTTGTTCCAGCTGCTGCCAGTGAAAGTGTTATGCAACGACGGGGCGCAGACAGACAGCTTGTCAATAACGAGGCGCAGGCAGGTAGAGTGCCAACAATGGGGCGTAAATGGGCCCCGTTTGGACTACAAGGCAAGTATAATCAGCGCGTCTATAAAAGTATAGAGAGACGTGTTGGTCATTAGTGCGTAGCAGATACGGAGCTCTTCATTAACGAAGCCCAACAAGTAACGTGGCAATAATATAGCGACAGTCCAGCAGCGTTTCAATAAAGAGGCGCGAGAAAGTATACAGGTTATCAGCTAAGACAAGCAGATATACAGCTTTCCGATAACGAGGAAAAGATGTGCAGATTGCCAATAGTGAGAAACAGATAGAGAGTTTATAATTAATGAGAATCATCGTCATCATCATCAAGTACCGGGCCTACTGGCGTAGGTGATCACGTTTCTCCACAGCTTTCGATCTCGACAGTTCTGTATCATTTCTGTTGTTGACCTTTTGCCAAGCCTTTCTCTTAAGCTGTCTGGTATTTTCTCTCTTTGCTTCCCTCTATCTCTTCGTCCCTCAATTTTTCCAGTTGTTACAATATATTCAAGTTGTTCTCTTCTCATTACATGACCAAAAAATGATGATTGTTTCTTCCTAAGATTGGAAATTAGAGAATCAGAGAAGCAAATAGGGAGTTTGTCAACGATGAGAAACATCTAGACAGTTTGTCAATAATGAGAAACAGAAAGAAAGTTTGTCAATAATGAGAAACAAAGACGCAGATAGGGAGTTTGTCAACGACGAGAAACACACGGGCAGTTTGTCAATAACAAAACAGTATTCACGTAGGATTGTCAAAAAGAGGAGCAGATAGAGAAAGTAGGCTGTCAAAAACGATTAACGGGCAAGGTGGCCTGTTAAAAACGAGGAACAGAGTGGTAGGACTGTTAAAAACGAGAGAACAAAAATAGGGTTGACTGTCAAAAACGAGGAAGAAAAAAGGTGGACTGTCAGAAATGAGGAGCAGAAAGAGTGAACTGTTTGAAATGAGTAACAGGAAGGGTGGACTGTCGGAAATGAGGAACAGAAAGGGTGGACTGTCAGAAATGAGGAACAGGAAGGGTGGGCTGTCGGAAATGAGGAACAGAAAGGGTGGGCTGTCAGAAATGAGGAACAGGAAGGGTGGGCTGTCGGAAATGAGGAACAGAAAAGGTGGACTGTCAGAAATGAGGAACAGGAAGGGTGGGCTGTCGGAAATGAGGAACAGAAAAGGTGGACTGTCAGAAATGAGGAACAGGAAGGGTGGGCTGTCGGAAATGAGGAACAGGAAGGGCGGACTGTCAGAAATGAGGAACAGGAAGGGTGGGCTGTCAGAAATGAGGAACAGGAAGGGTGGGCTGTCAGAAATGAGTAACAGGAAGGGTGGGCTGTCAGAAATGAGTAACAGGAAGGGTGGGCTGTCAGAAATGAGTAACAGGAAGGGTGTGCTGTCAGAAATGAGTAACAGGAAGGGTGGGCTGTCAGAAATGAGTAACAGGAAGGGTGGACTGTCAGAAATGAGTAACAGGAAGGGTGGGCTGTCAGAAATGAGGAACAGGAAGGGTGGGATGTCAGAAATGAGGAACAGAAAGAGTGAACTGTCAGAAATGAGGAACAGGAAGGGTGGGCTGTCAGAAATGAGGAACAGGAAGGGTGGACTGTCAGAAATGAGGAACAGGAAGGGCGGACTGTCAGAAATGAGGAACAGGAAGGGTGGACTGTCAGAAATGAGGAACAGGAAGGGTGGATTGTCAGAAATGAGGAACAGGAAGGGTGGACTGTCAGAAATGAGTAACAGGAAGGGTGGGCTGTTAGAAATGAGTAACAGGAAGGGTGGATTGTCAGAAATGAGGAACAGAAAGGGTGGACTGTCAGAAATGAGTAACAGGAAGGATGGGCTGTCAGAAATGAGGAACAGGAAGCGTGGGCTGTCAGAAATGAGGAACAGAAAGGGTGAACTGTCAGAAATGAGAAACAGGAAGGGTGGGCTGTCAGAAATGAGGAACAGGAAGGGTGGGCTGTCAGAAATGAGAAACAGAAAGGGTGGGCTGTCAGAAATGAGGAACAGAAGGGGTGAACTGTCAGAAATGAGGAACAGGAAGGGTGGGCTGTCAGAAATGATGAACAGGTAGACAACTTCTCAATGACGTCATACAGATGAGCATCCGTATTGTAAATAGCAAGGTCCAGAAAACAGTTTAGAAATAACTAGACGCAGACTTTGAGTTAATCAAAGTGAAGCACCGATTATCTGAACAAAGAGGCGCAGACAATCAGCTTCTCAATAAAAAGACATCGATTACATATCAACTACACGACATAGACAGTTAGCTTGTCAATTACGAGTGACAGTTTATTATAAAAAAAAAAAAACGATGAGTTGAGAGACAAACAGTCAATAACTGAAAACTGTGTGTAGGTAGATAACGATGCGCAGACAGACAAACAGTCAATAACTGAAAACTGTGTGTAGGTAGATAACGATGCGCAGACAGACAAACATGGACGAGTAACATCAAACGATGGACAAGTCAACCTATGACAACCTGCACCATCAAAGCAAGAAACAGAACGGAATGGCGCTCCATGGTAGCCAACCTTCGGTTCTGAGACGGTACTCAATGATGCTGATGATGATGATGATGATGATGAGACAGACAGAGAGTCAATAACTAGGAGCCGTCGTTACGTGGATACAGAAGCGCGGGCAGACAGAGTTTCAGTAATGAGAGAGATACCTGTCTATCAACAAAGAGGAGCATTTTTCATTATCGACATTATGACTACTTCTCGCCACTAGATGTTAATGATTGACAGTTCCCAACTCACTGCACTCAGACAATCTCAAAGGTGATCACCTTCTTTCAGCAGCCGACGAAGTTTATTCACTGAAATAGTTCAATTCGTACGTTATGCAATTACATTTTTAATTGATCTAAATCTTTATAGCCTCAGGATTGTAATTTCATCATTTGATAGGCGCGTATATAATTTCCGCCTATCAAATACACATCATTGAATGACGTCAGTATATGTATATCTTGTCTATATTTAACATATTAATTAATGATGTCTTCAAAGACAACTCGTCACTCTTATGTCACTGTAAGTTCCCCTTTATAATCTACAATTTGCCAATTAAAATACACAGCATCTCTTACCTGAACGCTGTACATCTACTGTATTCTGCTGCATGATTTATTTATTTTAAAAACATTTAATACTTTCCAATTTTAAAATAAACAACTTTCTATGTCTTTATTTTTCTAGCACCCTGCATTCTCTCTCTTTCTCTCTCTCTCTTTCTCTCTCTCTTTCCCTCTCTCTCTCTTTCCCCCTATCTCTCTCTATTTCCCTCTCTCTCTCTCTCTTACTGACATTTTCAATAAACGTGCTGTTTTTTATGGCTGTTGTAGCGCAGAAGTTAATGTGCCCACCTCAAAAAGATAATTAATATGATTTGCAGTATATCTGGAACAATCAGGTACGTTTTCAGTGATCCGTAATTGGTGATATCAAGTACATATCCTATCAGACAGGAACGACAAACGGTGGTCCTGCGATGAAGCTGATAATACAATAAAGCCTCTGGAAGTTGAGAGTCAGTTTCATGCCACTATCTGCTCAAGATAAACAAAAAAGCCCTACTGTTTCTACCATAATTAGCCAAAACCCTACCGTTTCTAGGGAGCCGTGATAGCTCAGTGGTTAGTGAACTGAACTACAAAGGACAAGAGGTAGGGTTCGATCCCTACCGACGGCTTCCGGGTTCACCCAACCTTTAATGAGTACCGGATTTTTCTCTGGGAAAGTAAAGCAGCACAGGCGTAATACCGACCACATTACCCTAAAAGTCATGTGCCGAAGGTCTGTAAAATGTTTGGTCACTAACACCATATTCCTTATACGCCACTTGGCGTGACGGGAGCACTTCACTTTTTTTTTTTACTGCCGTTTCTACTATAATCGCCCAAAGCCCTACCGTTTCAACTATAATTAGAAAAAGCCCTACCGTTTCAACTATAATTAGAGAAAGCCCTACTGTTTCTACCATAATTAGCCAATCAAATCAATCAAAGCACTTCAAGCCCCTTATTGGAGCAAAGCCTACATACAAATTTACTCCACCCATCCGTATTCCTGGTCATTTTCTCTACTTTTCTCCAGTCTAAACCAATATTCATGAGGATACATGGAAGGCAGATGACAGAGAAGGTACATGTTATGAAATTGTAGAAGTTAATGTGGGATTTATAAAAAACAACAACCCACTATCTATCGAAGCTTACTTCGTTGCCCTGCTCCAATTCAACCTTCTTACGACTCCCTAGAGTCTCTGCACGGCTGCGCCATCCCTGGGACGATGGCTGATCGGCTAAAATACGCAGCCAAATTAATGAAGTCTCCCCCTTTCTTTGGTGCAGCCAGCTGCTGGCAGAAAGGGCGGTGGATCGACTATATGGACAACGGTTTTGAAGGTCTCTAGTTTAGGGTACAACCGGGACCAATGTTATTGAGGGCCAGTACCAGTATGAAAGGAACGGCATATTTGTGATCGCAAAACTGCCAAGAAATAATCTGTTCTTCTTCTTTCCTTCCTAATTTGCCTTTCAGCGTCGAGGGGAGATATAATTTGCGGTCTTTTGCTCTTCTGCTCGCCTTTGCTGCTGTTTCATTTCCTAATGCTTCTAGTATTCCGTCGATCCATCTTTTTCGTGGTGACCCTTGGGTCTGGTATTCTCGCAACGATTATTGAAGGCTGCTTGCTCTGTCTGCCGTGTCACGTGGCCAAACCATTAATCTGGTGTTTCTTTAAGAAATCATGACAGTCAAAAAGAATAAACCTCAAAGAGAATTGGGAGATAGAACTAAACACAGAGAACCTTTCAGGTGGGCTGTGATGATGACTTCAATGTTCTACAAACAACATGGTTAAGGTTATGGTTAGTCGAAGAAGCCTCGGTGACTGAGTGGTTAGTGTCCTCGGTGACTGAGTGATTAGTGTCCTCGGTGACTGAGTGGTTAGTGTCCTCGGTGACTGAGTGGTTAGTGTCCTCGGTGACTGAGTGGTTAGTGTCCTCGGTGACTGAGTGGTTAGTATCCTCGGTGACTGAGTGGTTAGTGTCCTCGGTGACTGAGTGGTTAGTGTCCTCGGTGACTGAGTGGTTAGTGTCCTCGGTGACTGAGTGGTTAGTGTCCTCGGTTACTGAGTGGTTAGTGTCCTCGCTTCCTGACCAGAAGGGTACAGCTTCAATCCCCAGCAGTGGCGGATTTTTTTCTGACTGACAAGGCTCCGTGGTTCACCCAGCCTCTAAAAATGGGTACCATAGATTGTTCTGGGAAGTAAAGGCACACAATATTTGCCAAACGCTTAGCAAAGCTTGGAGGGAACCTTTACTGCCTTTTAGTCGAAGGTCCCGGTATCACTGCAAACGAATTAAAATCCATAATTGCTCAACCACCCGTGCCAATTGAATCAACTGAATTAAACTCATCTCATTGAAGGATCCAAACAAATAAAGGCAGCTGCAGTCCCCATCATAGCAGCTAGGTCACACGCCACTCGACAAGCGGCACCGAAAGTGAACGCAGCTGAATTGTCCTTCGTCATACGATAGCATCATTCATCGTAAGCAATCGGAATATTGAAAGATGATCCGGATGAAAACAACAGCTCAAGAAACAACATGCAAACCGATGATAACGAAAAGACTACAGACAATATGGACATTCATTACGCACAGATGACGAGATTTTATTTGGAAGAACTGAGAAGAAAAAAAATCAGTGTATACGCCTGCTGAGAATTATAGTTCAAGATGTATACTCGAGAAAAGTTTATGTCGTAAACATGAAAATAGCTGAACGAGAAAACATGCGAGAAGTTTATTTTAAACATCAGAGAAATACTGATTTTATTATCAGCAGAAGTAAACACTTTAACGTTTAAGAATAGTTCAAGCTGAAAGTTTATGTGTTGAACACTTTTGAAATGTACATTGATAACATGGGAAAAAAGTGTACATTGATAACATGGGAGAAAAGTGTACATTGATAACATGGGAAAAAAGTGTACATTGATAACATGGGAGAAAAGTGTACATCGATAACATGGGAGAAAAGTGTACATTGATAACATGGGAGAAAGTGTACATCGATAACATGGGAGAAAAGTGTACATTGATAACATGGGATAAAAGTGTACATCGATAACATGGGAGAAAAGTGTACATTGATAACATGGGAGAAAAGTGTACATTGATAACATGGGAGAAAAGTGTACATCGATAACATGGGAGAAAAGTGTACATTGATAACATGGGAGAAAAGTGTACATTGATAACATGGGAGAAAAGTGTACATTGATAACATGGGAGAAAAGTGTACATTGATAACATGGGAGAAAAGTGTACATTGATAACATGGGAGAAAAGTGTACATCGATAACATGGGAGAAAAGTGTACATTGATAACATGGGAGAAAAGTGTACATTGATAACATGGGAGAAAAGTGTACATCGATAACATGGGAGAAAAGTGTACATTGATAACATGGGAGAAAAGTGTACATCAATAACATGGGAGAAAAGTGTACATTGATAACATGGGAGAAAAGTGTACATCGATAACATGGGAGAAAAGTGTACATTGATAACATGGGAGAAAAGTGTACATTGATAACATGTGAGAAAAATGTACATTGATAACATGGGAGAAAAGTGTACATTGATAACATGGGAGAAAAGTGTACATCGATAACATGGGAGAAAAGTGTACATTGATAACATGGGAGAAAAGTGTACATTGATAACATGGGAGAAAAGTATACATTGATAACATGGGAGAAAAGTGTACATTGATAACATGGGAGAAAAGTGTACATCGATAACATGTAAGAAATGTGTACATTGTTAACATGGGAGAAAAGTGTACATTGATAACATGGGAGAAAAGTGTACATTGATAACATGGGAGAAAAGTGTACATTGATAACATGGGAGAAAAGTGTACATTGATAACATGGGAGAAAAGTGTACATTTATAACATGGGAGAAAAGTGTACATCGATAACATGTAAGAAATGTGTACATTCTTTACTTGGGAGAATGTGTACATTGTTAACATGTGAGAAAAATGTACATTGATAACATGGGAGAAATGTGTACATTCATAACATGGGTGAAAAGTTTGCATTGATAACATGGGTGAAATTGTACATTGATAAAATGTGAGAAAAGTGTACATTGATAACATGGGAGAAAAGTGTACATTCTAACATGTGAGAAAAGTGTACATTAATAAAATGCGAGAAAAGTGTACATTAATAACATGCGAGAAAAGTGTACATTGATAACATGTGAGAAAAGTGTACATTCTAACATGTGAGAAAAGTGTACATTAATAACATGTGAGAAAAGTGTACATTAATAACATGCGAGAAAAGTGTACATTAATAACATGCGAGAAAAGTGTACATTAATAACATGCGAGAAAAGTGTACATTGATAACATGCGAGAAAAGTGTACATTAATAACATGCGAGAAAAGTGTACATTAATAACATGCGAGAAAAGTGTACATTCTAACATGTGAGAAAAGTGTACATTAATAACATGCGAGAAAAGTGTACATTGATAACATGAGAAAAGTGTACATTGATAACGTCTGAGAAAAGTGTACATTGATAACATCTGAGAAAAGTGTACATTGATAACGTCTGAGAAAATTGTACATTGGGTATACCTGAGTTAAGAACACACGAGAAAGTGTACATTCAGAACACATGAGCAACTGTACATTGAGAATACCTGAGTAAGTGAACATTAAGAATGAACGAGAGAAGTGTACATTAATAATACTTGAGTAAGTGTACATTAAGAATACTTGAGTAATTGTACATTAGGAACGCACGAGAAAAGTGTACATTAACTAGAAAACTTCAACATGAACATATAAGAAACGTGTACACTAAGAACACACAAGAAACATTTGCTTTAAGAAAGTTCATCTTGAACACCTGAGAAAATGTTCAGAACTACTCATTGCAATCTAGCCCTGGCATATGCCGCCCAAAAGAGAGCAGAACACAGCTCGACCTAGATAGGAAGTCATGATCTTGAGCCTGTAATCAAGTGGGCTGTTTATGCGTCTAACAAACACGTGATAACAACTGTCTCCAGCAATCGCGCACATTCTTCTGTTACTGAAGTCTCGCTGCTATGTGTCTGTCGATAACTCGAATGCATGGCGAAAGTATCAGTAATCAGTTAGTACGTCTTTTTACATTTGGTTGAACTAAAAGAAATAACTGTAATACTTTACAAGAGGGATTACTCTGATTGTTCGTGGGTACCTTTTCAACAGACATTTAGAGAAAAGTCAACACGAACATGTTTCTAACAAAAAAAAACATAACGTTTTGTCTAGACAATCGAGCTTGTAGTCAACTAAATCACAATTTAATGTTCTTGTATTAAGCATAAATATCGCTTCTAAAAATCCATATAATAAATAAACCATATGTTGATAATAGTATTAAAATACAATTAATAAATATAGTTTCAGTTATGTTTGCAAAAGAAGAGCATTGTCTCTAAACATTCGAGCTTGACATACACGTTTCCAAATAATTCACAATCTAATATTTGTATTGAGTCTTTATTCAGTAAAAAAAAAAAAAAAAGGTAAAGAGCCCCGTCACGCCAAATGACGTGTAGGGAATATGGTGTTAGTAACCATAATTTTTTAGACCACCGGCACATGATTTTTGAGGTAATGTGGTCAGTATTTCGCCCGTGCCACTTTACTTTCCCAGAAAAAATCCGACACCCATTTAAGGCTGGGTGAACATGGAAACCGTTGTTCAGATCAAATCCGACCTCTTGTCCTTTGCTGTGTCTATTCAGTAGTTAACGATATGGTGGTAAATGATAACAGATAACATGACTAGACGAATGAACAAATACAAAGCAAAGATGGGGCTCTGTCACTTTCTTGCAGTCATTGCGTGAATCATTTCACTCCTCCTGTGTCCTAGAAAAAAAAAAATAAAAAACAGCAAAAGCTCAATGCTCGTCGTTTCTTCACATCGGCTTTTCTAGATAGCTTGCTAGCAAGTTCGTTATTGTTTACACTCACGTCCCCTAGCAAGAAAACTAAACATACATTTGTCAACACGGACCTCTTCTGAGACTCCAATGACTGTCTTCTAGCAAGACATAACTATTTTCCTGGGCAGGTTCAATGAAGCAGCGATATAACTTGAAGAACAACAACTATAAAGCAAAGAAAAAAAAGGAAAACAATCCATTTCATGCAACACGACTTATAAGGTATAACGTACAAAATTAGGAAAGTAAAGAGCCCTGCCACGCCAAGTTGTGTATAGGGAATATGGTGTTTGTGACCATAATTTTTTACAGACCTTCGGCACATGATTTTTGGAGTAATGTGGTCAGTATTACGCCCTACCGCTTTACTTTCCCAGAAAAAATCCGGTACCCATTTAAGGCTGAGTGAACCCGGAAGCCGTCGGTCAGGATAGAACTCGACCTTCTTGTCCTTTGTAGTCCAGCTCACTAACCACTGAGCTATCGCGGCTGCCAGGTATAACGTGCAAGTACCTACAGTTGTTTTACAACAGACAAAATTATGGCTAATGTGGTCAGTGCTACTCTACTACATTATATAGTAAACTACACGTTTTCACTAAACTTCTTCACGCAGCCGTATCTTAATGACTAAGTTATGAGAACATATATTTTTCTATACAGAAACTCTTTCTTTATTATCAGCAGTCAAGAGATAACTTGCTGATAGACTTACTGACCTGTCAGACTTAAATCAACGGCTGCTAACACTTTCTGAAAGATCATGTGTCACTGACACCAACACATTTTAATATTTCAGACAGACAACCGTGGACTGCACGGGAACACAAAATGATCGGTACATTCAATGAGATGCCCAAATAACCTCGGAATTCATTAAGGGCAGGCTCTAAGTTGAAAAATGATAATTTTCGTCAATTTTGACGTCACAGTTGAGCTGTGTAAATCCAAAATTTCAAGAAGATTCTATGAAAATTAAATGTACAGTGATGTTAAGAACACTCATCAAAAGTTTCACTCTCAAGTTAAAACCTGCCTTACAAACAAGTAAGAAAACTATCTAGATCACGTGACGAATTATCGTACAATCAACCAACTATCCAGGGGAGATAATATAATCATCTTCTAGATATGGGTGGGATATAACAGATTATGATAACTTCCATAATTCCAATAAAGACATGAAGACATCGATGTTTGTTTGTCATGTGGCACATCCTTAAACACAGATATTAACTACTGTATATCTGCTTATCGTTCATCATCATCATCATCATCCTCGAGTGCCATCTCCGCAACGAAGGTTGGCTACCATGGAGCGCCATTCTGCTCTGTCTCTTGCTTTGATGGTGCAGGTTGTCATAGGCTGGTTTGTCCATCTTTTGATGTTACTCGTCCATGTTAGTCTTGGTCTACCTCTGCTTCTTTTACCTTGTATTTTCCCCTCCAGGATTACTTTTAGTAGGCTGTTGTGTCTTTTAACATGGCCCAAAAATCGCATTTGTCTTGTTTGAATTGTGCTAAGTAATTTTCTTTTAATTTTTAGTTAAGACTTCATCGTTTGTTTTTTTTTTTCATTCCATCCAATTCTACCTTTTATTCTATATATCCACATTTCAAAGGCTTCAATTCTCTGTTCTGTTTTCTTGTCTAATGTCCATGTTTCTGCACCATATATGAATATTGAGAAGATGTAACATTTTGCTATTCTTAGTTTTAGCCCTGGTGTTATTTGTTTTGTTGCTTATCATTATGTCATCAAACAGGCAGTATATCATTGGTAGTCTTATTTTTCTTCAAGAAAAAAGCAGTTTTCTTCTGCGCTAGCACCTTTCGGACAACACATCGAAAACACATTGGACAACACATCCTACAACATATCCGACAACACATCCTACAACACATCCGACAACATATCCGACAATACATCCTACAACACATCCGACAACCCATCCTACAACATATCCGACAACACATCCTTCAACACATCCGACAACATATCCAACAACATATCCGACAATACATCCTACAACACATCCGACAACCCATCCTACAACATATCCGACAACACATCCGACAACACATCCGACAACACATCCGACAACATATCCGACAATACATCCTACAACACATCCGACAACCCATCCTACAACATATCCGACACACATCCTTCAACACATCCGACAACACATCCGACAACACATCCTACAATACATCCGACAAAAACATCCGACAACACATCGGACAACACATCCTACAATACATCCGACAACACACCCGACAACACATCCGACAACACATCCTACAATACATCCGACAACACATCCGACAACACATCCGACAAAACATTCTACAACACATCCGACAATACATCCGACACACATCCGACAACACATCCGACAAAACATTCTACAACACACTCCGACAATACATCCGACAACCATCCGACAACACATCCGACAAACATTCTACAACACATCCTACAATACATCCGACAACACATCCGACAACACATCCGACAAAACATTCTACAACACATCCTACAATACATCCGACAACACATCCGACACACATCCGACAACACATCCGACAACACATCCGACAACACATCCGACAACACATCAGGCAACACACCGACAACACATCCTACAATATATCCTACAATACATCCGACAACACATCGACAACACATCAGACAACACATCCGACAACACATCCGACCACACATCAGACAACACATCCGACACACACATCAGACAACACATCCGACCACACATCGGACAACACATCGGACAACAATCCGACTTCAGCATTGAATTTTTAGATACGGGTTTGCATGAACTTTACGATCTCTACTCGCTTTCTGAACTACTATGGGGAGTCAGAATAGATCTTGATCTGCTGTAATTCTTTACTCCTAAGCAATTTGTCAGCTATGAGTCGTTGGTCGCTTTCCAGCCCAGATTTTGTTGTGCGTCTTGAACCCAAAATAAGAGAACATTGAACTGAATGACAGAATCAACCTCTTCTTCATTTCCTTATATTCATTTTCAGGTGTCGATAGACTTAGTATTTGTTCTTCTGGCAGCTTCAGTCCTTGTTATTTGAAAATGGAAAGTTTGCACTGACGTCATCAATCCGTTATATCCTTGACTCTGCTTTCAGTTTGTGATTCAATGTGGACTTTTGGATGTAAAGTTAAAGAAAAAAATAATGACCGCCATGTCGATGAAGAAACGGTAATAAAGGCAAATGTAGACATCAGATAAGATTCCAATTTGTGGCGCTAGTTGGGAAATATTGACACGGGGGAAAAACAAATGTAATTTCATGAGAGAGTTATCTCAACTATTCTCACATATACTTGCTGTCACGCGATTTGATACTTTTGGAGAATGCCTCGTGATACACGCATGCCTATATAGAAGTGAAACGTTTTAACAGTTTTCTTATGCGGTGTTTTCGAAACAAATAATGAAAATCAATGACACATCAAAGTAACTACCTCAAACGTCTTCTATCTATCTATCTATCTATTGACCTTTCGAGCCGTAACCGCCCATAGGGCGTAGACCAAGATACACCTTCTCCTATATGAATTTTTGTTCTAGCAGTTTTCTTTTAAAGATATTTTATCAAATCTCGCCATCTGTCTCTGTTCTGTGCAAGCAGTTTTCTATCTCATTGAGGGAGCCGATTCCTGCTGCTCTTGCCTCTCTCATCAATGTTCTTCTCAGTGTCTCCCCTGGGTCTTCCTCTTTTTCTTTTACCTGTTGTTTCCCATATGAAGGCTTGCTTTGCTATTCGATTATTATCTCTTCTCATCACATGTCCAACGTATGACCATCGTCTTTTCTTTATTACTGAGGATATTAGTGGTTGATTGGCGATTTCCTAATTTCCTCGTTGTTTTGAATTCGTTCCATTCTATACCAAGTATTTTCCTTAGACATTTATTTTCGAATGCGTTCACTTTGTTTCTATATCTCTTGTTGTTTTCCCAGCTTTCACACGCATACGTAAGGTTGATAGACATTTGATTTGAATAGCCTAAGTTTTGTGTTTGTGCTAATGAGTTTTGATTTCCACACACTTTTCAAGCCTTCTGAAAGACTATTGCTGCTTTAGCCAGTCTGATTCTAATTCTTTGCTCGTATCCCCTTCTCGATCAATGTGACTTCCAAGATAGATAAGTTGATCGATCTCTTCTACTGGTTTGTTTTCCATGTATATTTTGTCACTTGTTGGAATTAAACTTTTCATGACTTTAGTCTTTTCATGATTGACCTCAAGCCCAATTTTGCTGGCTATTGATGATAGTTCATTTGTGTTTTCCTGCATCGTTTTTATCTGACTGCTGATGAGAACTATGTCATCAGCAAAGTCGAGGTCCTCCAAATGGTCTCCTTGTATCCATTCGATGCCTTTATTACCAGTGCAGCATTTCTTCATTATGAAGTCCATAACAATTCCAAATAACAAGGGCGATAAAATACATCCTTGTTTAACCCCAGTTTCTATTGGGAAACATTCGCTCAGTCCTTCCTCTGTTCGAACTGCACATGTGTAACCATCATACATGTCTTTGATAATATTTATGATTTTTGATGGTAAGCCATATTGCTTCAGAATTTTCCACAAAGAATCTCTATGAATACTATCAAATGCTTTTTTGAAGTCGATGAAGTTAAGTACAAAAGGTTTTTGCTTTTCAATGTGTTCCTCCAATATAAGTCGTAGAGTGAAAATGTGGTCAAGACAGCTTCTCCCTTTTCTAAACCCAGCCTGTTCTTCACGCATTACTGTATCTATTGAATCCTTTATTCTATTTAGGATGATTTTACAGAATAACTTTGAGGCAACTGACAAAAGTGTCACGCCTCTCCAGTTGTTACAATCTCTAAGATTGCCCTTTTTTGGGATCTTAACAATGATTCCTTTTTTCCATTTATGAGGCGTCTTCTCTGTTTTCCAAATGATGTTGAACATTTTTTGGAGATGTATTAAATTATGGCTATCAATTGCCTTGAGGATCTCAGCTGTTAACTTATCCTCTCCAGCAGCCTTGTTATTGGTCATTAGCTTTAAGGTGGTTTCTATTTCACTCAAGGTGAAGTCATCTAAATTTACATCTAATTCTGCTGCTGGTGTTTCAGCTTCAAAATCTATTAAACTGTGAGGTAGTGGACGGTTAAGAATTTCTTTGAAGTGTTCCGCCCAACGGGCTTTTATGTCTGCGCTTGTTGTTAGCATTAATCCAGATTTGTCTAGAATTGGTGTTCCACTGGATGTATAGGTGTTTGTCAGCATCTTTTGTACAGTATAAAGAGTTCTGCTGTCTCCTGTAATTGCAGCTGTCTCTGCTTTCTCTGCCAAGTTGTCTATATAAGCTCTTGTATCTCTTCTTGCCGAACTTTTCACTTTGTTGTCTAATTCTTTGTATGTTGCTTTTGCCAGAACCTTTCCAAGATCTGTCTTTACATTAGTCATGGCTCTCTTCGCTTCTCTTCTTTCTTTGATGTATTTCCATGTGGTGTCTGAGATCCAAGCTCGTTTTTCCATTTTCTTCAGTCCAGCACTTGCTTCTGCTGCTGTCATTAGTATTTTGCTCTGTGAGTCCCACATTTCATTGATATCTAAGTCTATTTCACCAAGTGCTGAATAACAATTACTTAGCTCTATGTTAAACTTTTCCTTTATGCTTCATCTTTCAGTTTATGACTATCAATTTTATGTGTAATTGACCTCTTCTGTTGGTTTCTAAATTTTAATCTTATTTTCCCAATGCACAGGTTGTGGTCACTATTAACATCAGCACCTCTGTATGCTCTTACATCTATTAATGATGATCTGAATTGTTGTTTAATACATAGGTGGTCAATTTGATTTGATGTTCTATCATCAGGAGATATCCATGTTGTTTTGTGATATTTTTGTGTGGAAATAATGTCCCACCTATAACTAAATTTTCTATTAAACATAATTCTATTAATCTTTCTCCATTCTGACTTGTTGTATTACAGCCTTCTCTCCCCATCACATGTTCCACTCCTGCGTTATCTTGTCCTACTTTGGCGTTGAAGTCTCCCATTACAATTAAAAGATCGTGTTTTGGTATTTTGTTTATAAGTTGTTGCAGTTGGTTATAAAAATCATCCTTAACTTCATCATCAGCTTCGTTAGTAGGCGCATAACATATCTACTGCTAATTTACACATTCTGTATCAGGTCTACGTTTCATTAACAACATCGTTTTACGATAGCGGCTTGTTAAACCTCTGATCAACGGTTCTATACCAAGCCGGAGAAAAATAATTCCTCCATTTTGGAAACAACCGGAAACGATTCAAGTGTGGCAAACCTTAGGAGGTAAAGACTAAGGTGATAAGAGAACAATTGTTGTAGCCAGAGCTAACTAAAACTGTTCATCTTTCGCCATAACTAAAGGAATTATAACAGAAATTAAAAGAATAAAAAATTATGAGATGAAATTACCTTCACTTTTATTGACTGCTCATAAAGTATTTCTATAATGACCGATTTGGACACAGCACCCTAATTGTATAGATTCATCATCATCACCATCAAGCCTGCTGGCGTAGGTGATCATGTCTCTCTATAACTTTCAGTCTCAACAGTTCTTTATCATTTCTGTTGTTGACCTTCTGCCAAGCCGTTCTCTTAAGCTGTCTGATATTTTTTCTCTTTGCTTCCCTCTATCTCTTCGTCCCTCAATTTTTCCAGTTGTTACAATATATTTGTATAGATTAAAATCTTCTAAAATGAAACACAGCATGTGGTTGAGACAGGTACAGTCCAGGTTGCTCCTTTCCTGCCTCTTCTCTTGCTTGGTGCTAATGTTTCTCAATGCCAGTTGAAGTCCTTCACAATAACCAGCTTCATCCACTGGTGAGGCCACCAGTATTTACGTACAGCGGCTTGGATGACAATAGTGATGGAGGTAAGAGAGATTGAAGAATCTGGAAATGTGGAGTAATAGATGATTAGTGGACTCATAGGAAGCTTCATTCATTCATTTTCCTCTCGGGTCGAAGACGCACTGGTATCACGCATGAGTTTGAATAATCTAAATACGAGGGTGCTTCAAATGATATCTGATTCATTTCCTTTCTATGGACTACGGAAAATATAGCTACAACTGAAATTAATAGGTGATCGTGCCTGTCTTCCTTTTAGTTAAGGTGTTGCACGCAATTTTTGTATTTACTTTTCATGATAACTTTTAAAGTGCTCCAAATATTTGAATTGTTAAAAGTTCCTAATTGTACTCAAAATCGTACCACTTCCGTAACCTTCACAAATGAATATTCAGTTCGGTTGATGCCCACTTTTAGTAAGGTTTTCTTTCTGATCTTTTCATTTTCTCGACTTCCTGGAAGCATAAATTGTTTTTAGTCGGTGTTGTACCTGATAAGAAATCAGTTTTACTAGACTAACCAGCTTTTCCTAACCGTATGTAACTTGCATGTTACAGAAAGTGTCATGTTAGGTCACATGGAATTCGTTATAACGAAAGAGCCTGTGATGGAGAGGAAAGGCATGCGTGATGTGGTGTCTTGAAGGTCCTCAGCTTCTGTCTGTTAGAAATCAGCGCAGCATTCAT